>OY796881.1:17920478-17965510 GCA_963680785.1 Diplosoma virens | reverse complement strand
AGCGTGTGAAGGATTGTTTTTCTATAAAGATTGTTTATATAAGCAAATTGATGGTGTTGCTATGGGGTCTCCATTAGGACCAACATTAGCCAATTTCTTTTTGGCCCATATTGAAACAAAAAAATTATTAGACTCTAGCATATGTCCACCTAAATTTTACTCTCGTTTCGTTGATGATTGTTTTGCAGTTTTTGATAGTGACATTTCTTCTTTAAGTTTTTTAAATTTACTGAATTCCCAACATAAAAACATAAAATTTACTATGGAATCTGCTGTACAATGTATTTCGTTTTTAGATGTTTCCATTAAAGTTAATAATGACAATATTGAGACATGGATATGGCGCAAACCTATACCCACTGGTTTACTTTTAAATTATAATGCGTATTGCCCTAAAAAATGGAAATCCGGATTAATATCTTGTTTATTATATAGAGCTAAATTAATATGTTCTGATAATTTGTTATTTCTTAATGAAGTTGGTTTGCTTAGAAATATGTTTGCGTCTAACGGCTACCCAATTTGGTTTTTTGAAAAATGTTTAAAAAAGTTTAATGAAAAAAGTATGCATTCTCATTCTTCGTCTCCCGATTATGTTTACAACCTGAATATCCCATATTTTGGCCATGACTCCAAACGTTTTTTAATTAAACTTAAAAACATTATTAAATCTAAATTTAAAATAACTTTAAAAATAAATCCTGTCTATAAAACGTTTAAAGTCTCACATTATTTTCAATTGAAGACTCGTGTTCCCCCCGCACTATGCTCAAACATTGTGTATCAGTTTTCATGTTCGTGCGATTCGAACCTGACGTACATTAATATGTCAACTCGTCATCTGAGCACTGGGTGAGGGAGCACTTAGGTTTCCATTTGAAGACTGAAAGCTCCGTCAAGGATCATATCATGTCATGTCATAGTTGCTCCAATATAAAATTCAGCGTTAATTCGTTTAAAATAATCAAAAAATGTAGTTCTAATTTTGAAACCAAAATTCATGAAGCGTTATTGATAAAAAAACATAACCCCAAACTTAACCGACAATTATTTGCTAATGGTTCATCATTTTTATTAAATATATTTTAGATTAGTATTTGTGTTATTTGGTTTTGATGCATCGGTATTGTTGTTGTCATTATGGCGGTCGCATTTCAAATGATTTTCTTTATGTTGAAAAAAACGCGTGTAAAAAAGATGTGACAAATAATTACGTCACTCAAATCATTGACTTCGTCTTTTTAAATTACAGTATATAGTTTTTTTTTTTTTTTTTTTTTTTTTAAATCATTTATTTATCTGAAGAGGGCTGAGGCAAGCCGAAAACGTTTATGATGGTTTTTTCTTTTATTTATTTTTGTTAAAATTTTTTTTTTTTTTAATTTATGATGAATACATTTATGCTGCTATAGTCTACTATGTTTTTGGGACAAAAAATTGACAAAATTGGGATAGATTCAAAGTTGTAAATTTTTTCTTTCATTATTTGATCAAATGTCATTTCGATTAAGTGCCATTTCGATCAGGTGTCGTTCGATTAATTGTTGAGTCACGTGTAAATCTTTCATTATAACTTTCTGTGTCTGCCACTGATTTGAGTTATTTCAAGTTTCGTATCAGAATCAATTTTTTTTCCAATATTTCGTAGCCTATCTTTCTAGCTGGCATTGGTAAAATGGTCATTTCGAATGTTACGTCATTGTGACGTCATTTTGGGGGCCCCTAATTTGAATTTTGCCTCAGGCCCCTAATTTTGAATATCCACCACTGAAAACAAGCATTAGTAAAATGGTCTTTTAATAGCTGGATTCGAATTGAAGAAATTAATATTTTATAATATAAAGATACTTTGTGGATATAAACCTTCAGCTCCTGAAAATATTGAAGATATTAGACAAAAATGAGATAAACGAAATTTAAGTTATTGTATTATAAATTTGACACAAAAAATGACAAAAGAATCAATTCATCAACAAATTGATTCTGCTTTTAAAGTTTACAAAAACATTCAGCGCTTAAATTTAAAAAAGTTGAACCCAATGAATCGTGTGATATAAAAATTAGTTTTTATGAACAAGATGATGGAGATGGTTTTCTTTTCCATGGAGCAGGGAGTGTGTTAGCTCATGGTTTTTATCCAGGTGCAGGAATTGATGGAGATTTACATGTTGATGCTGATGAGAATTGGACAGACCAAGAAACTCTCCCAGGACATAATCCGTTTGTTGTAGCAGTTCATGAAATAGGTTATTGCTCAGGTTTAACTTATTCACAAAGCGCTGATTCAATTATACACCCCACTTATAAACATGAATTGTCTAAGCAATCACTTGATATACTATCACAAGAAGACATTGAAAGAATACAAAAAGCGTATGGAAAACCTAACATTAAAATATTCGAAAATGATAGCTTTTCAATTAGGGTGAAATCTAAAAGAAAAAATAAAATAAAACTGTTAATTGAAAAGAAATAAATTTTATGTGTAGATATATTAAATGAATAACAAACTAATAATTGAAAATCGTGAATTTTATTTTCATCCAACATACATAGCTTATGCTGGAAGTCTAGATCAGGGGTCGGCAATCATGGCACGCGAGGTGATTTTGTACGACACGCGGCGTCGTGAATATTTTTCAAAAACACGTTTACAGACCTTTTTTTTTTTTAGAGATCACCCTGATTTTGAGAGAAAAATAGGGAAATCAGAGATGAAATCGAAGTGAGACTTTTTTTTTTTTTTTTTTTAAGAACATCCTGATTTTGGGAGAAAAATAGGGAAATCGGAGATGAAATCGATTATCAAAAATAGTTCGGCACGCGCAGCTAACAAAATTCAAAAACTGGCACACTGCGTTGAAAAGGTTGCCGACCCCTGGTCTAGATGATTATGTTGTTCGAACGATTACTCGAATTCCCACTTTAGGCATTATTAATAAAAAAGGATATTCTGAATTCACTGTTGAAGATGACTGGGGGCGGTGTTTACATGTCTATGATTTTATTTGGGAGTGTTTTCATGGCTTACTAAAAGAAGGAGAGAAAATCAAACACAGTAACAAAAGACGTGATGATAACAGATTGGAGAATATGAAATTGGGTAGTTCAAATGATATTGTTATACGAGGGTCTACTCTATAATCTGTGTTTAACATGGAATTGAAAATATAAATATCAGCTTTAAACAAAAGTGTAGATCTCGGAGTCCTAAACAACTTTTAGTTAAAATTTTTTAAATTCTATAAATGCCAGTTTCAAAACATAAAAATTTGAAAGAAGATTTTTGAAAAAATTAGAATTCTTAAAAAATTTTTTTTCAAGGAATGGACGTAAAGTAACCTGATAGCATGACAAGCACGTTTTTGCTACGCTTGTCATGCGTTGCAAGCTTTTAAAGGGCATGGACATCTGAATTAATTTGATAGCATACAAGTTAAAGAATTTTGCTTTTTAAGGTGAAATTTTTCAAGCGTACTACGCTAAAGAATTTTGCAATCTTTGTAAGGCAATGCCGAGGGCCGCAAAAAGCAAAGATATGAACATCCGAAGTATGCGGACCGGCTGAAATGATTCGGTTCATTTCAACCACGTCATGGCTTATTTAAACTTTATATTTACTTTGTTTTTAAATGCTTGTTTGTTTAATAAAAAAACTTAAACAAAAGTGTAGATCGTTAGTAGTGTATAGTGCCAATTTGACCCTGCCTACTTCCGGGTCACGGTGACGTCACGCGTCGCGCAGCGGTGCGTAACGGAGGAGTGAAAGTGACGTCATTGCTTCCGGGTCACGTGCACATTGATGCAGAACGTTGTGATCATAAGATCACGCTCGATTCTTAGGAAAGTGATTGAAATAAATTTAGTTTGGAAGGTTGTGATCGATGGATTGTGAGTTCGATTCTTAGCAAGGCAATTCAAAAGTTTTTTTTGAAAAGCTTGGAAGGTTGTGATTCATGGATTGTGAATTCGATTCTTAGCAAGGCAATTGAAAAGTTTTTTTTTGAAAAGTTTGGAAGGTTGTGATTCATGGATTGTGAGTTCGATTCTAGCAAGGCAATTGAAAAGGTTTTTTTTTCTTAAAGTTTGGAAGGTTGTAATTCGTGGATTGTCAGTTTGATTCTTAGCATGGCGATTGAAAAGGTTTTTTTTGAAAAGATTGGAAGGTTGTCAGGGAGTTGAAGATTTTTTAGTTTTGTGTTCGAATCTTAGCAAGGTGATTTTTGTGGCTTCGATTCTTAGCATGGTGATTGAAGATTTTTTAGTTTCGTGTTCAAATCCTGAGTTAGGGGGGATTTTGACACGGGTTCGATTCTTGGTATGGTGATTGAAGCTTTTTTAGTGTCGTGTTTGATTTTTAGCAAGGGTCTTATTGTGTGGTGGGTTCAATTCTTAGCATGGTGATTGAAAATTTTTTAGTTTCGTGTTCGAATCTTAGCAAGGTGATTTTAGTGTCGTGGGTTCGATTCTTAGCATGGTGATTAAAGATTTTTTAGTTTCGTGTTCGAATCCTGGGCTAGGAGGAAATTTTTGCACGGGTTCGATTCTTGGCATGGCGATTGAAAAGGTTTCGTGTTCGAATCTTAGCAAGGTGATTTTAGTGTCGTGGGTTCGATTCTTAGCATGGTGATTGAAGCTTTTTTAGTGTCGTGTTTGATTTTTAGCAAGGGTCTTATTGTGTGGTGGGTTTGATTCTTAGCACGGTGATTGAAAATTTTTGTGGTGGGTTCGATTCGTAGCAAGAAGAGAGAAATTTTTTTTTTATCATTGGGTTGTTTGATTGACTTTCAAAGTCTCTTTGTGTTCGATGCTTAGCATGGTGATTGAAAATTTTTTAGTTTCGCGTTCGATTCTTAGCAAGAGAATTATTTGATTGCGTTTAAAAGTTTTTGTATTCGATTCTCTGGTAAGGTATTGAACGATTGCAATGTTTGTGACATGTTGAGTGCTTTTATTGGTAATTTCACCCTGCACTTCTTAAAGACGGGCGTGATTGATATCTTTAGAACACGTCTGCGCAAGTTTTATTCACGTAAATGAAAAGCACAATTGTTTTGGATAAAAACAATGTTTCCGTGTTTTAGCAAGACGATTAGGTCGTTTTAGCAAGCGTGTTATAATCTTCATGTTAGCGGCCTTGTTTTGTTTCGGATTAAAAGACAATTATTGTTCTTTAAAAAAGTCTCCGATGTTCTCGCTTGCGAAAATTTAGTAGGCGTGTTGGGAACCTTTACAACTGTGACGTGTTCGACGCTCGTGCCGGACGTTTCTAACCTGGGCGTGTCGTGCCAAGTTGTTACCAAAAAAGGAGAGCGAGTCGTTACCGAAAAAAGATTGCAATTGAATGTTGAGAGCACAGTTGTTTAGAAAACGATTCTTATTAGGTACAACTGTTGTTGAAGAAAAAAAATTTCTCTATAATATGGTTGCTTTTTGAAGCTTTCATTCATTCCATTTTAAAAAAGGCTCAAAAGATGATTTCTTCAGTAAACAGCACAGCAATGTCTGTAGACGATGATGAGCAGCAAGAAATGACGCGAACCAAATATTCCCTCGATGTCCCATATCAGCGATGAACAATTCGACAACGACGTCTGACAAGAATTCCCTTCGTAACGTGTTTTCTACTGTGAATGCCCGAAATCTGTTTTGCGCCATGAAAACAAAACGAAAATACAACGAAAAACCTCGAGCAAACTGTGATTTGAGAATGGTTTCTTTTTTTGTTGAAGTCGATGTCAGCAATATTTTGATCACCTGCAATTGCGCGAAGTTTTATTAAATTTGATACCGTGTCGGACATATTTGCTCCTGTTCGAAAAATGAAACATCAAGGAAATCTGCAAGCTTCACATGATTTTTGCAACAAACAAAGATCCTGGCGATTGTTCCGTTCGCGCTATTTTTCAAAACAAGAAATATCTGCTGATGGGATGAAGCTACATTACAAGTTTGTCAATTTGTATTCTCCCCTGACTTACGTAAAAACCATGAAGAGCTCTGTGGTGTGCTACGAGTGCGTTCGTTCTAAAGGTGCGAGAAGTATCGAAATTAAAAGAAGAAGTTGGGTGAAAATAGCGAATTTTTTAAGTCTTGTTGTAGCAATAGTAAGAACGCTTTGATGCAGGACTTGAACAGTCATTCTTCGTTTTAGTGAAAAATAAATTTATTCTGCTTTGTTGCTTTTTTTTTGTTTGTTTTTTTCTCACTTGCGAATAAAATAGACAATATTTTACGCTTTTGTGTTTTATTCCAGCAATTGTTCGATCAAAACGTCGTTAGAAAACACGTTTACTAAATCATGCAAAGAAACGTTTTTTGAGCGTTGTCGAATAAAATAGATACAAAATTTTCCGCAATTTGTTGAAAAGAAATCCTGAATCATCACTTGATTATAGTCCCATTTCGCAGCATTACGCGACATAAACATTGCAAACTCGCGATGCATCAGTGAAATTCCGTAAGAGTCGAAATAAGTCCCAGTGAAAGAGCTTTCAAAGTACATGGCAATCCAGTGCTCTCCAGGGTTAAAATGATCGTGCGTGTTGACGATATAAGCTTTAGGATATTTTTCATGAAATTGATTTAAAATATCGTCTTTAGCATAGCATCCATAGAATATATCTTTTGTTTGTTGGTCAGCAAAGAGCAACCTATTTATTTCTTCGGTATTCATCACTTCAAGCACCGTAATCGAAAAAAACTTTTCTATGTCTGTCGATTTCAATTAAGTTTTGATACTCAGAATAGACAATGACGTTCACAGACTCAGTTAAAGGTTCAGAGAACGTAATTTCAAGCTTGATGTTACCGTTTTTGACCAGTTCAAAATTTTTGTCAGATTTTCGATCCGCGCTAAGGTCAAAGCAAAACTACGCATTTCCTCCTTTAAAGTCGTTTTGTCTGATGTCGTTTGTAGCATTGATAAAATATGTACCTGTGTCTCTTAAAAGCGTAAAAAACGAACGCACAAACTCATTGCGGGCAAAATTAGGTTTTAAATTTTTTCAACCGACTTGATTTCCGTCGCGATAAAGTGAAATGCTATTCATGTTGAAGTGGTGAAAGCGAAACGGGTTTTTATGGTATGCTCCGTTAAAATCTACATTCCACGTAAGACCGATAACTATTCTTTGTGGTAAACGGCCATGTGTTACAGCTTCTTGATTCAATGAGCCACTTCCACGAGGTATATTAAGAACACAAATTTCCGATCTGGTGATTGGGTACTTGCTGTGGTGCGTAGCAATGCTTTTGTATGTCCAATTAAAATCGGAGCCGAGAACTTTACTTTTCTCACAAAAAGCGAAACATGACTCAGAAAAACTTTGTAAGCAGAATTTTCTGCGGCCATAATACAAAATGCATCCTTCGATCTTGAAAAGCGGAGTTTAACGTCGACATGATTCAATAAATAGCGTTCTTGAAACATGATGTCCAAATGTAGGGCTCCGAGCAAATCCATTTCCGCACTGTTTGACGCTGCAGTTTTCCTCGTGCAAAACCCGGCGTTTGCATTGCCAATTGTATCGTGCTGACCAGCGGTGTCTTTTGCAAACATTGCTGAAGCCAATTGGGTTCGCTTTGACTCGCTATTAAAGTCCATTAAAGCCTCAATAATTGCACGGTAGGCGTATCCGTTCGATGATTGAGTAATTGTTTTTTGATTTAAAACCAAATCAACTTAATTCCAAATGGCATGTAAAAAATAATTGACAGGAGCAACTTCTTCATCGTTAATTAAATTCGAACCATCGGGATTGACGATTTTGGCTCGAACATGCAACAAAGAACTAAATAAATCTACGTAGTGCGAATCAGAAGCAGGAATGTGAAATTCGACCAGACTTTCACTTGTAAGAGTTGCCACTGGTAAAAATTCGGTATAATTACTATCTTCTACATTCGTTTGTGTTGGCTTTAATGGAAACAAGTCCAGTTGGTTTAAAGCGCAGTGGCAAGATTTTTCGTGAATAAAAGCAGACATTATCCAAAAATATCACGTTTTCTTGTGACAGATTTTGTTTTTGTCTTTCTTTTTCGTTTTCTTTGACGCTCACCAGGCGGACTGTCACTAAAGTGTGAAAGGGCAGAACGAAACAAATTTTTCCTGGCAGTTTTTGCTCTGGTAGCAGCCACTTGCTTGACGTTGTTTCCTTCGAGAATGTCGCCGAGAAACTGTGTACCTGATTTTAAAGCTTCCTTTCCAACCGCTTTTGCTCCTGATTTAAGCAAAGGTAACACAGCTCGTCCAATAGAACCAAAAACACTTCCGATTCCGTATCCTTTTTGAAAGGAAGCACCGCGAAAAACGGGAAGACCGTTGATCCTGCTTGCTTGACGTAATAATCTTCATACGAGTATATTTTAATGTCCTTTTTACAGCAATACGATTTTTCATAGCGTGGGTACATTACACTTTCGGAAATGAAGTGAGACAATGACTCGACCAAATTCAAACGGGATCTGATCTCCAGTATTGGTGCGTAGGTCTATTTCTACCGTAGAAAATGTTCGAGCTTGTAGTGGGTAATAATCGATTCGATTGTACCGTTTGGAAACCATATTGCCATGTTCTGCTTTGACAGGGATCGTAGCCAGCAAAGGCACCATCGAATCCCTAACAATGCGCGGACGAATCAAGTCAGTATAAACAAACACAGTATGATATTTGTGCGCCAAGTCGGTAACCGAATCAGAAAAATATTCACCAATACTAATAAAAGTGTTGAGCTTCAAAACCCAAAAGACGAGCAAGAGCAAAAAACAAGAGTAACGTACTTTTTCTCACCAAAATTCGAACTCGCTTAGAAACATCATCCTTTAAAAAGTAAACCAATTTTTTACGGTTCGGCAAGAGCTCGGTGATTAAATCGTTCATGTGTTGCAACAACACTTCTGTTTTCTTGTAAAAACCAGTTTTGATGACGTGAATCGAACGAGGGAATTCGCTTCCACGGTGTCCAGTTTCGAAAATTTTCGCGGAGGACGTTTTAAACCAGTGTTTCCCAAACTTTTTCGGCCTGGCGCCCCCTTGGCTTCCAGATAAATTCCCAGCGCCCCCTTGATTTTCAGCTTGATTCCCAGCGCGCCCTCGCTTCTTTTTTAAGTGAAAAGAATGTTCGACAGAGAATATTTATCTGTAATTTTGCTATTTTTCTCCCAAATTTTTGGTGATCTCTAAAAAAAAAAAAAAAAGTCTTCACTTTGATTTTAACTGTAATTTTGCTATTTTTCTCCCAAATTCATTGTGATCTCTAAAAAAATAAAGGTCTTTACCCTGAATCAATCTTGTATTGAATACTTTGGGAAACACTGCTGCAAGATCACCTATAAAAGGTCTTTAATCGTCCTTCATGTATATTTCTTCTCATTGTTTCCTATCGCCCCCTTGTTCTCTTACCGCCCCCCAATCGCCCCCTTTCTTCTTACCGCCCCCCTAAATCTCGCCAACGCCCCTTGGGGGGCGGTAGCGCCCACTTTGGGAACCACTGTTTTAAACCAACATTCGTTTTCGGTAACGTTGTACCAAGACACAGGAATTTAAATTTCATTGACTCCGACTTTGTGCTCTTCGTTCAAAGTAACTGTCTGAGGTAATTTGGTCGTTAAGTGCGTGGTCGTGTTGTTTGGAAAAAACTTTTGAGAAGAATTACTGGGAAGAGTTAAGTGAAACACCTTTAATCTTTTTAATCTTTGGTGATGACAAAAGATAACTCAAACAACTGGTTAAAAGTGCAATCCACAAATTTAAATTCGAGTCTGAGAGGCTGATATCAATTATGCTAGCTATGATCACAACCATTAAACAAATAACTTGAATACAATAGACGTTTTGCGTCAGTTTTTTTACTCGAAACAACATTTAATTGGGATACGAAGTAAGGCTTTGTTTATCGATCCAAGAATTAAAACTTTCTGGGTAGCACAACCAACAAACAAGCAATTGTTGTTTTCCGCGTTTTTTTCGTCTGGAAAGAACCGAGTCAATTAAATAAATATGGTTCTTTTTAGAGATTCGTTGAAGTTCTTGTTCGTAAAAGTTACCTTTTAGCTCTTCACCGCTCGAATCTTGTAGAACGTAATACGGAGAAGAATCGCTGTAAGCCTTTTTAACTGTAAAAATTTCTTCCAACCAGTTCGGCAGATAACCTTTTTGAAAGTTTTTTTCTTTTTTTGCTTATTCGAACCGTAGAACCGACAGAGATCTTTGATTTTTTAAAAAGCGTTATGTCGGAATATAGGTTTTGCCAAATTTGCTCTTCGTTATGAATTCCTACTTGGTCTGGGGCCGTTTTAATACTTCGGTGAAACGACTTGTTATACCCTTCCACAAGATTGTTTAAAACGTTGACGTATCTCAGAGTGTGATTTTTAGTAAAATAGCGCCATATTTTGGATTTTAAAGTTCGATTAAATCGCTCGACAACGCTCGCTTTGGTCTCATCGTCGTAAGTCGTAAAGAAATCAATGTTTTTTTACTTTAAGAACTTTTGAAATAAAGCGTTCAAAAACTCTTTTCCGCGATCTGTTTGCAAACGTTTACGCTTTACAATCACGCGAGAAACGCTTTACGCTTTACAGTCACGCGAGAAAAAGCACCAACTATTGATTTTCCAGTTTTATTTTTGATAGGTTCAACCCACGCAAACTTTGACAGTACATCAATACACACAAACAAAAACTTGCAACTGTCATTATATTGGGACAGAGTAGAAACATCAACCAAATCAGCTTGCCATTGATCGTCTATTCCACCGACCATAACACGACGGCGCTGAAAACGCGTTCGAATCGGTTTATGAAGTGTGTAAGTGTCCTGGGAAGTCAACCAGTTTTTTACAGTTCGAAAAGATTCTTTGGAAGACTTTTTAAGTTTTTGTATTCCATCAAAACTTGCTGGGTTTTTCGGAGAATAATAATAAGTTTGTAGTAGTGAACCCATTGCTTTGGGAATAAGCGTTCCAAGTGCGCTTTGTTTCCAATCAAACTTCGGGGTATGTTTGCCTCCTTCAATCCCATAGTAAGCTTTTGTATGCTAGCTAGATCGCTTTGTTTCTTTTTTCGTAACAAATCATGCATTAGGTCGTACAAGTTTACATTGGGAATCGGTTCGCCTTGGTAAAGTACTTGTCCGGAGTCTGTATAATGTAGATCGCTGGAATGCTCGTCGTCATCGTCGTCGTCGTTTGAAGGGCATCCACTCCAGGCCAGACACAAACAGAACTGGGGCCAAGGTTTTATCCTTTTAATACCCCAGACTGCTTCACTGCCTGGATCAGATGCTGGCAGTGATGTCATTAAGCCAGCATCGAGTTTCGTCATCCAAAACCGTCAGACCTCGTGCTCCATGTGGTGCCCGATGTATAGGGCACACTGTTAGTACATGGTCTGCGGTTTGCTCTGAGGCGCCACACTCGCAATTCGGTGAAGGAGCGAGACCCCATTTGTGCATGGACAAATGGAATCGCCCAACACCAGTCCGCAGACGGTTGAGCTTAACCCAAGTTGCTCGGGGTAAGCCCATCCCAACAGGCCTGGCACTGATTCCGGGCACAAAAGCACGGAGCCTGGAAGCACTTTCACAGTAATCCGCGTTCCATTTGTGATTCGTCCATTCAGAGGCGCGGATGCCAAGTCTGGCAAGGTTGTCCAAGAGATTCCGCGCACCTGGCACAAACGGGCGTCTGGATCTTAGTCTCACTTGGCCAGTATCTGAGGACCCACTTAAAAAACCATGCAAGATATGATCAGGGTCCAGAGATCCACGGTAAGCCAAGGAGAGTGTCGCTCCCATTCGGCGAAGCTCAGTTGGCTAGATGCCTGAAAGTGCAGGTAGGTGGTCCGTTGGAGTG
The DNA here is from genome assembly GCA_963680785.1 of Diplosoma virens. NCBI lineage: Eukaryota > Metazoa > Chordata > Ascidiacea > Aplousobranchia > Didemnidae > Diplosoma > Diplosoma virens. The sequence goes on along the minus strand of OY796881.1, from coordinate 17,953,655 downwards.
GGACGCAGGCATCCAGTAACTATGCGCAAGGCTGTCATTCAAGACACTGTCAATGAGGCGAGTGTGAGCACTGCGACACCAGACTGGCGCACAGTACTCAGCTGTTGAGTAGACTAGAGACAAGGTGGCTATGCGTAGTGTTTTAGCACCAGCACCCCATCCCGAGCCCACGAGTTGCCTCAACAGTGTGACGCGCGATGATAGTTTTTAGCGCAATGCCACTAAATGGTGACAAAACGTGAGCGATCTGTCCAGTTTTACCCCAAGGTATGTAGGGGTTGGACAGAACGGTAAAAATCTACTATTGTTGTAGACCTTTAGCTCACGTTTGGCCTCTCGGTTATTTAAGTGAAAGGCTGCCGTTACCGTCTTAGTGTGACTGAGCTTCAACCTCCAAGTCTGGAGATACGCTGACAATGTGGACATGTCTTGGCTTAAAGTCCCCTCCAAGTCCTTCCAGTTTCCAAAAGAGTGCAACAATGCTAAATCATCAGCATAAGCAAACTTTCTGGAAATCATGGAATGAAGATCGTACGTATAGATGTTAAAGAGGAGGGGAGCCAAGACCGATCCCTGAGGAACGCCATTTTTAAGACGGCGTAGCCTGCTTTGCTTGCCGTCACCGGTGGTAAGGGTGAAACTTCGATTTCGGACAAGCTCCATAATCATTTTGACCATGTGCTTGTCCGGAAGTAGTCTCAGCAGGTCGCAGGTAATGCTACGGTGCCAGACAGTGTCATAAGCAGCTGTCAGATCGATAAATACGGCACTGGCCTTCTTTTTAGCCTCGAAAGAATCCTCGATGTTCTGGGTTAGCAGAACAACTTGATCTACAGTTGACTTCCCGCGTCTGAAATGCTGAATAGAGTTTAAAAGAATTTTTCCTTTTGCTTTTAAGGTTTTTGGTAAGCTTGAAAGAACAGAGTTTTCCATCAAAGTTCTATTATTCGGTTCTTGTTTTACGACTTCCTTATGACTTGCTTCTTTTTGTAGGTCAACTTCTTTTTTGTTTGTTTCATGCTTTTCTAGAGGTTCTTGTACAGTTATTTGGATCGGTGTCGTTTTGATTTTATGTTTAAAAAACAAATATTTTTGTAAAATCTGTTGATACAATGCTATTTTTTCTTCGTCCGAGATTTTTTGTCTTAAAATATGTTGCATTTCTTTATCCAAATTGGACAGTACAGTAGGAGGTTGTTTATTTTGTAGTGATTCTAAAATACAAGGGTCTACTAGAGCTAGGTTTTGAACCGTTTCCATTATTTTTCTTTGAAAAGACTGGACACAGCTGGAACGACAGCACCAAGTAAGGGTCCTATGAGCGCTGATAAGAAACCGCCTTTTTGTACGAGTGCCTTTTTCCTTTTTAGTGAAGTACTTTTTTTGGCAACCGACCTTAGAGCATTTTTGTATTTTAAAAGTTTGCTTTTTTGCTTTGGTGTCAAGGCAACATTTCCTTTCAATACGTTACAGCAACATTCTGAAACGCAATCAATGAAGTCTTTGTCAACGTCTTTGATAATCGAGCGAATGACTGAAGGTTTGCTTTTACAAAGAAAACACAAGGTGGAACCGTGTTTTTGAAGCCTTGCAGACATTATCGAAGATGATTAGGTAGATACACGATTTAAGTTTCACCTGGAAATATTTTGGATCATAATCGATGTTTCTCGTCTGTAGATTGTTTGAAATCGAAAAGCAAATAACCGTAAGGGAGACTAGTTGCGTCAGCAAACGCTTCTACAGTAGAACGCTTTTAGAATGCTTTGGGTAAATTTGACGTGCTAATGCAGAGATTTGATTTGTATCACGAGGGTTTTTAAAAGCTACTAGGTACTGTGAATTTAACGAAATGGTACGATGTTCTTTGCTCTTATTAAAAAGATTTTGCACAATGTATATCACTCTAATTTTTATGATTACTGCCTTTCGTAAACAAATTTGCAATAGCTTTATCGTTTTCGCTCATTAAATCGTCAATTATCAGTAAGTTGTTTTGTTCTGGGTTGAAATCTTATGTGAGTCCTTGAACGAATTCGACTTGCGGAAACGTTTCGTACAGCTTCTAATACTCTCCGTAGCACCAAACAATGCGATCTGGTTTGGGACGAACGACGTTCTCCTTAATTAACTTCGAAACAAAAACGCTTTTTCCACAACCGGTGGGATCTGACACAATGCACGTAAACGAATGAATTAACTCCATTTAAAACGAAAACTTTGTGCTCACATCTTTATAACGCTGATAAACCTTTTTTTTAAGAAATAAAAATTTTTTGTATTGCAGTAAAATTCACTCGACAAACAGGACAGCACGATACTTTCACGCTACAGGACCAACAAGAAAATGCGTGACCACATGGAACAAAAATGCAATTTATTTTTTCATTATAACAAACTTTACATAAAAAAACATCTTTTGCGATTTCAGAGGTGAGCACATTGCGTTCAGAAGGAGAGATCGAACCGTTATTTATAGCAGCAGAAGCAGAAAAGCGATTACGAACGTGTGACACTAAAAAACCAAAACCTTTGTGCAATAATAAGAAATCGCAATTAGGAAACCACTTGGCATGCTCTACCCAGGGACTGTCATTTGGCAACCAATTTTCCAAGGTGCAGTTACAATACCAACACGCCGTTCGATCTCCTTCTCCTACGAAAAACATTCCAGCAGAAGCTGAAATCGTTGGTGAAGCACGCGAGTTCCAACCACGAAGAAACGAATGTAAACGGTTATGAAATTTCTCCATGTGAACGTTTTTTGGAGAGTTCATGAACAACCGCCCACAATCTTCTACTATGTCCATAATCACGTAAATTATAAAATTTTAAATTTGTTGAATAATAGTTAGTCTGCAAAAGAAAAAAGCTTAAATTTTTCTTCATGAAAACTTTGGTTTCCCCGAAAATGTGAAAACTCAAAAACTTTGTACGAAACAGGGTTTTCTGAGGGGAAAGAAAAAGGAAAAAAGAATTGAAATTGAGGAAATTACATTTTTTAAGAAATCAGTTTTGAAACCACATTTAAAAAGTAAAATTATGCACAAAGGAGAGCGCTAAAGAATTATTCGAAACAAAAAAAAAATTTATATTTCTTTCTCAATAGGTTTAAAAACACCCCTTCTTGACAAAAACATCATTTCGAAAGTACAACAATCGTAGGCTAGAACACAAGTTAATACATTACTAAGAACATTACTTAGACCTTACAAAGTTAAATTTCGAGCGGCGAAGTCGAAACACCGTCAGAGGCAACTTTGCGTTTTGGATAAAAATAGGACAAAGCTTTTCGTTTTTGTTTGTACGTAAACATTCTATTGTTTTTAACTCTAAAAGAAACGTTTTCCCCGACCCCGCTTTCTTGATTTTGAAGCACGTGCATGTAGTGTTCTTCTGAAAAAGGATTTTGAGCTATGCTTATTCCTTTTGACACCTGTTTCTTTGACAAACCGAAGCAATAGTAAATCTTGCTACACAACCCCACAAAACTACCACCTTCCCATTCTAGCTTAAATAAACCGGGAGTTCGTCTGTCAAATTTCTGTTCAGTCAAACAACAGTCTTTTGGTTTAAAGTCTTCTTTTTGAGAAATAAACTCTTGTCTGTGCTGCTCGCAAGCAATTGCGGGAAACCATTGATGATAATTCTTATAAAATTCTTCTTTTTTTCTTCTTTTATCACTTCTTGTAGACTTTTTCCAGAAATAGCAAAGAGTCGGTGTCACATTCTAAACACTCGAAATTTTTTCGATCAACAAATTCCAACAAACAGTCGTAATAAAATTGTAACATTCTTAATTTGGCGTATCCATAGACAAAAAAAACAATTTGAAGCGGTAAATCAAAAACAATTTTTTTCTTAAAGGACTGTACTTCAAATAGAGTTTCTGTTATCGGGTTTAAAGAATTAAACAAAGGATTATTAATAGCCTGTACTGCTTTTTCTTGGTCCAGGTATTCAACAGTCTTGTGCTTTTCTTTATTTGTGATCGCTTTACCGTACGCTGAATTTTCCCAAAGTTTAAACGTGTCTGCAAGGATTTTTTTGAAGAATCAATGTCACCAGTTCTTCTTGCGTCAGAAACTTGATTGCCGAATTTTCGAAAACATTTTTTAGGGGTGAATTGTATAACTTCGTACAATTTGATTACTTTTAAGCCGTGTTTTAAATACCATTTTAAAAGAGGAGTTATTAACAAAATTTTTTTCCAAAAAAACTCGATATAAGCATACGTCTCGGTTGGCTTAGTAAATTGTTTTTTTCTGCAAAGCTTTCCATGAATTCGCCTATATCGTCACGAGTCACTTTTACATTCTTGAAAATCGGACAAAACTCGGAAAAATACTCCTTCTTTTCAGGTGGAGTTTCGATATCACACAAGACAAGACCAAAAATTTTGTCGTTATATATTAAATCAAGAAATTCATATTCTGACCTAGCTTTACACGGACGAATTGTTCTCGAAAAAGATCTTAAGAAACTGATAACCTCCTCAGTTTTTTTAAACTGTTCCATTCACACTCAAAAATTTCCACTACTCTATAACCTAATTTACGAAAATATTCAGATTTTTCTTCAGTATTGGCTCTCAGAGTCTCCATGGATTCTCCTTTACAATTTTTCTCTTTTAGCTTCCCGCTACTACAATCAAAATTTAGGGGGCAAGAAATTTTCTTACCCTGTACCACAGTAACAGCGTGACCATGCCAATGACATCCATGAAATTGAAAAATCGTGTTCGTTTCGGCACAAAATCCATCGACAAAAATATGACGACTTCCGATTTTACGTTCGCCCCCATTAAAACCATGTTCAATAAAAATATTGTCTCTCTTTGCTACGTACTCCAACCACTGCATCGCCTCGTAACCAAACTTTTGTGTAAGGACGGGTTGAAAACCGTTGTCATTATGATAGCATATAAAAAATCCAGTCGGCATGGATTCCATGATACAACTCAAATACAAAGCGTTTGCCTCGTACCCCTGGATCGACTGACACACTTTTGCAGTGTTTCCAAATTCTGCGTGTCTGATTGTTGTTTTAGTCTTGGCATGACACCAGTGAAAAATAATAGAAGGCCCCCAACAATGTTCTCTTTAATCAATCTGAACAAGTCTTGGTTTTTTTATTGAACAAATTAAACGTCACATTTTTGTCTACAGTGGAGAACAAGTACTTTAACGTCAAACCAGGCACAGTCAGTCCATCTTTGAACATATCAAGACAACGAGTTTTATAAAAATTAAAACACTTTTCGATTGCTTTCAAAAAAGAAGCCACGTCTAAATTGTTATAATACACCAAGAAATCTTTAAATGTTTTCATTTTTTTATTTAACCACACTTTTTTACACAAATCGTATTCTTCAAGAGTAATGTTGCAATTTTTAACAGAACTGAAAAAAGCTTCGTAAGGTGGCAGACACGTTTCATTTAATTTGGACAAGTCATCCAACCATTCATAAGGGAAAAAAAATTTGGTTTGAGAAACGTCATATGCTCTAACAAATTTATCGTACGAAAAACCAGGTGCCACATAATTTACAATATCTAAAAATTTCAACAAAGGCGTTTTTACACAAATATACGAATTATTGTTTCTTTTAACAACGAATTCAATTTTGTCACGTAGACTTTGCAAAATAAATCGCTTTGCAACATTCAGGTCGTAGCGTCCACTATTTAAACCCAGTACTGGAAACACTGATAAAAACGAGTCGAAACGATTCATTAAGCGAGTCAGCGGATGTTTTTCTTTTGACGAATTTGGTTCAGCGGCAAGGCGGGTATCTCGCAAGCGTTCCAAAGTAACAAAAACGTACCGAAACTGTTCTTGCAAAATGCGATAAGCGGCTCCAGAAATTTCTTCGAGGTATTGTGTTTTATAAAACACCAATTCCTGAACATTTCCATTGCTCACAAAACACTTGGTCTCTAAAAAACCTGGCACACTACTTCCCACACTGACCGATATGGGGATGTGCTCCGATACCCACTTCAGCTGTGGACCGTTAGGTGGTAGGTTTTGCTTACAAAAATAACTTTCGTAATCAAACGCTGCTCTAAAACAATAAAAACGGATCTTCTTTCGGAACAAAAATGCCTTTATTTTCAATTTCTTGAAAAATAGATTTTTGGGTGTGAAAGGCACCCCCAATGAATTCATGTTTTACAGAAGCGTCACAGGTTTGCATGTGGCGAAAATAGTTAGATTGGATAGGAAAGACTTTTTTGCAGATTTGACAAACGTAATAACGACAGTAAAGAGTGAAGTTGTGAATGTAGCTAAAATGATTTTTGTACAGGTCGAGGAAGAGAGTGCTTTCAAATTGCTCAGTACTCCTGCGGACCAACCACGCATGGCATATATTGTTTTTCAACCCTAAACTATACACATTAATGTTTACTTTAAAAAAGCGTTCTATTTCATACAAATCTTTTAATGTCACGCCACTAAATTTTTCCAAAGTCAGTTTAAACTCCCTGCAATAATCATAAAAAAGGCGTTTCGTGGTAGATTCTAAACAATTAAGCGACTGTCCCATGTGTAGCGCAAGGCATCGAAAAACACAAAGGTTATCGACATAAGGTCTACCTCTGTTATTTCTACTAAGACAATGCAAACCCTTGTTATTCACTATAAAACCAGGCAAGGAAAGTCCACAACCGATTGGAACATTAACTAGCTTGTTTATAAAAAACGTTACGTTAGTGATAACCTCAACCACCCATGAACTCTCTGGACGCTTTTTATGAGCTTGTTCTAACAGATCTCCGTCAAAACAATCATGAAGAAAACTTTCAAACTCTTTTCTATCGCTAGTCAATTTAGGGTGGTCCAACTAACGATCCATGTTTTGGGAAGCATGGAAATAACGATACTCTCCAGATTTAATATGTTTTAAAATAAAACCAAACAAATAATTTACTTTAAATTTGAAAACTTGCCGAAAAAACAAATTCATAAATTCGTCTTTAAGTTCAGCAAAACTTTTATTTTCAATAAAAAAATTAAACCTGTCTTAAATGGATCCAAGACGAATTCAAGTCCTCATTGCAGACCACCGTTTTTCATAAAGATTTCTGAAATAAGTATATTTATATAAACTATAAAAAATCTTTTTTCTTTTGCAAAACTTACTTTAAAACGGGGTTCCAGATAGACAAAAGCATGAAAAGACTTAAAATATCAATATCGGACTCCAAAGTTGGATCTTCGTTCACTCTGGAATACACAAGTTTTAAAATTGAAATAATAAAAGCTTTTCTAGTCACACAAACATACTCATTTACCACGTTTCCCGCGTTCATTTGTTGATGTTCGTTTTGATAATTTCTAAAATAATTGCATAATTTGCTTTTATTACAAGTTATTTAAAAGCATAGATAAGAAAACTTACATATCGCTCACATTCTTCAGTTCTCTGTCCTTGTTTGAGGGGGTAGGAATTGTGGTTTGGTGGTCTCTAAAACAGCAACATAATGTAATTTTTTTTTCGTTATAAAGAAATTTTAATAAAAAAAAACATAGACCTTCTAGCAAAAAACTTACTTTAGCAAAAGACTTAAAATATATATATTTATTTTTAAAAACGTGTTAGCAAACAAAACAAATTCTAATACTTGCCTGTTTAGAGTTAGAAAGAGTTTCAGAGCTTTCATATCTTCTTGACTAGGATCTTCTTGTTCGAGACGAATTTTTTTTGCATCGGGAGCATGTCGTTTGCTTGCCATCTTTTTACCAACACCACTGGCTAATTTTAATAAAGTTTGCTCAGTAATACCGCTTTTTGCTTTTATATACTCAACTTTGCCAAACTCGTTGGGATTTTATCCAATAAGAATCGTTTTCTAAACAACTGTGCTCTCAACATTCTTTTTTCGGTAACGACTCGCTCTCCTTTTTTGGTAACAACTTGGCACGACACGCCCAGGTTAGAAACGTCCGGCACGAGCGTCGAACACGTCACAGTTGTAAAGGTTCTCAACACGCCTACTAAATTTTCGCAAGCGAGAACATCGGAGACTTTTTTAAAGAACAATAATTGTCTTTTAATCCGAAACAAAACAAGGCCGCTAACATGAAGATTATAACACGCTTGCTAAAACGACCTAATCGTCTTGCTAAAACACGGAAACATTGTTTTTATCCAAAACAATTGTGCTTTTCATTTATGTGAATAAAACTTGCGCAGACGTGTTCTAAAGATATCAATCACGCCCGTCTTTAAGAAGTGCAGGGTGAAATTACCAATAAAAGCACTCAACATGTCACAAACATTGCAATCGTTCAATACCTTACCAGAGAATCGAATACAAAAACTTTTAAACGCAATCAAATAATTCTCTTGCTAAGAATCGAACGCGAAACTAAAAAATTTTCAATCACCATGCTAAGCATCGAACACAAAGAGACTTTGAAAGTCAATCAAACAACCCAATGATAAAAAAAAAATTTCTCTCTTCTTGCTACGAATCGAACCCACCACAAAAATTTTCAATCACCGTGCTAAGAATCAAACCCACCACACAATAAGACCCTTGCTAAAAATCAAACACGACACTAAAAAAGCTTCAATCACCATACCAAGAATCGAACCCGTGTCAAAATCCCCCCCTAACTCAGTATTTGAACACGAAACTAAAAAATCTTCAATCACCATGCTAAGAATCGAAGCCACAAAAATCACCTTGCTAAGATTCGAACACAAAACTAAAAAATCTTCAACTCCCTGACAACCTTCCAAACTTTAAAAAAAAAAACCTTTTCAATTGCCTTGCTAAGAATCGAACTCACAATCCATGAATCACAACCTTCTAAACTTTTGAATTGCCTTGCTAAGAATCGAACTCACAATCCATCGATCACAACCTTTCAAACTAAATTTTTTTTCAATCACTTTCCTAAGAATCGAACTCGTGATCTTATGATCACAACGTTCTGCATCAATGTGCGCGTGACCCGGAAGCAATGACGTCACTCTCACTCCTCCGTCACGCATCGCTGCGCGGCGCGTGACGTCACCGTGACCCGGAAGTACAGGCTCAAATTGGCACTATACACTACTATCGTTAATGTTTTATAAAGATTCTTTAAATGCCGGTTCCAAAACATAAAAATTTGAAAAAAGATTTTTTTAAAACTAAGATTTAGAATGCTCAGGCATTAAACACGATAAATTCCCAAATCAATATACATTTTAAAAAAAGATTTTTAAAAACTAAAATTTAGAATGCTCAGATTTAAATTACATTGGACACGGCATTTCATATATTACTGCTATAAAAAAATGTTTTATTTGAAATGGGCAAAGGACTTTTTTGCTGTTGTCAGATTTTATGGCAATGTATAATTAATGTGACACATAGATCAAACAATCACTATGGTAAAAAATGCTTTAGTGACTCAACGTTCTATTCATGAGTTTTATTTGAAAGGAGCAAAGAACTCTTTTTTGTCGTTGGATTTTATGACAATAAGCAAGGTGACATTTAGATCAAATAATCACTATGGTAAAAAATGCTTTAGTGACTCAACGTTCTATTCAAGAATTCTAATTAAAAGGGGCAAAGAACTCTTTTTTGTCGTTGGGTTTTATGACAATAAGCAAGGTGACATTTAGATCAAATAATCACTATGGTAAAAAATGCTTCCGCGTCTCAACGTTTTATTCATGTTGCTCATACGAAATCGTTTTATCTGTTCTTTGAACGAACAAACCCCCTTCTAACTTTTTTTTGTATGTTTTTAATCTCGTGGCGTATATATATATTTTTTTTCCGAAGGTTTTTTCTGCTAAAGCGCTTTTACAGAGTGCAGCTTTGAATACCGAGGTACTAAACTTAAGATTTGCGAGACCAGTTACTAAACTTAAGAGACCGAGTTACTTAACTTAAGAGTTGCGTGACCAGAGCAGAAGTTACAAAACGAAACAGTAGACTATTTTTCAAATATGGAATTTTTCTTGCCTACATTTTCGTGGAAACAGATCAAGAATCGATTGGTAAGTACAATTATTTAAACGTAACCAAAAATATTAGATACGTTTCATACTAAATCAGGGATGCCCAAAGGAGCCGGAAAATGTTTTGGCGGAAGGGATCAAATTTAATTCAGAAAAAGATCACTTTTTCGGGAAAAGAGCTATCAACAAACGCAAATTTTAGCGTATTAGACAAAATTTTTAGTAAAAAACTTTTTGAAAACCCAAAAAAAAACTGAAAAGACTTTTTGCTGGGCAGATGTTCAAAATATCGAGTAGAATTGGAGTCATTTCCAAAGCTTTTTTTCTGACATTCTTCAGGAAAAATCGTCAGAATGATAAAGAATCGAGCTAATCTAAATTATAAAGTAAAGAAGAAAGCTCTTATTTGTTGAAAGTTTTGGGGGTTAAACTAATTCCATCTTATGTATTGGCCAGTGAAAGTAGGTTTTCTGTATAGCCTACCGAGGTCACAAGTTCAAACCAAGAGGTCCAAAAACAAAACGAGTGGTTGGTTTTTTTTCATGTAAAGTGTAGGAAAGGATAGAGAAAATTGAGAATTAAGGCCGCCAAAGACGCTAAATTAATCTTACTAGTACTTTGGTTTACAGAACCTACATGACCTGCTCGAAAAAGCAAATGTGTCACAGACTTTGTTTGGGAATCCTAAAGGACCAGTTGAGCTAGGTAACCCGAATACCTGCGCTGAAACAAAGCTGTGTCTAATTTTATTTTATTCCTGCTCAAAAAGTAGTCTGCTATGAGCTTGAAGCTTTTATACAGTGGGTTTGAACGAAAGCTCGGATTAGTTCGTTGAAGACTCTTCTTCAAAGACAAACAGAGACCACTGTCTCTAATCAGAACGAATGCATTGCAAAAATTACGACCGACGAAATTTCTATTTTCACGCTTTGCCGAATTGCAAAGCGAAATCAACGCTATAACTTGATTCAATCAACACAAATAATTCTACCTCCGTAGAACACAACTCCAAAACACTAGCGCTTTGCCAAATTGCAAAATGAAATCAACGCTATAACTTGATTCAATCAACACAAATAATTCTACCTCCGTAGAACACAACTCCAAAACACTAGCGCAAAACAAATTCAACACTTGCCCCAAATTCTACTTTCTCTCAAAGCACTTTTCGCTTTAAGCGTGTCTCTCGTCCATTTTTTCTTTTTCGTCTGTTTTTGTCTGTTTTTTTCGCTTCGCATCTCGCATTTATAGAGATAAAAGTCACGTGCCGACAAATTACTCGCAAACGCTAGACCAGGGTGTAATGCAGTGGTTCTCAAACGGTGTGCCCGGGCGCACTGGTGCGCCCCAGAGGTTGTCTAGGTGTGCCCAGCAGCATTCCTAAAAAAGTATCCTAATATGAAAAACAAAAAGAATAGTTACCATATTAGATCAATTTTCTTATCTGCTCCTTCCGTTTAACAGCATTATTGCGATAATTTCAGGCACGGTCGCAGACATTCGGTAAAACTTGTATTTCTATTGTTGCTCACAATAGCAATTGTCTATGTGTGTTTTTTACTGTTGGAGTAGATTCAGAATGTAATTGTAAAGCAGAAAGAAATTGCTAGTTGCTGAGTTAGTGTTCATAGAAAAGGTGGTAGAGGTGTTAATAGTAGTGTACTGTAGGCAGTCATTAATGAAGTATAGTTGTAAATAAACGTAATGTGGATTTTATCAGTTAAGAATAATTTTCGTTGATGTAGTCCTACTGTAATGTAATACAGTGCAAATATGCCAATAAAGTAACATGGTATAAAAAAACAAACTGTTTAAATATCACTTTTTAATAGCTAAAATGGCGATCAATAAAAAACTTATTTTTTTAGTTTTTAAAAATAATCAACAGCTATTCTATATTTTTAACATCAAAATGTTTTTTTAGTGTTGTTAATTAAATATAAAACAACTATATGAAAATAAAAAAAAAATAATATGTTCATGTAACAACATTGCCAATTTCTTGGCAAAGCCAACAGATTAAAAAAAAATTTGATAAAGCAATTAAGCAACATTTTGCTTTATAACTGTAGTCATTATTTCAAATACAAGTTTTTTTTAACAAACTTGAATGCTAACTTCAATTAGAAATTTATGGGGTAAGAGTAAAACTGTAAAACAGTGTAAACTGATAGAGCCTAATAATCATGTACCATACAAACAAAATGTCCAGTTATAAACTAACAAGACAATAGTAGTAACATTTTTATCCCAATGTATTTAACTATTAAGCATTCGTACCTTGCTGGTAGTACTGGGAACAAATTATTTTTTAATTGCATGCAGCCATTTCTGTTTTAATTCATCATTTTTCGGAAACTGAATACTTGATATTTAAAAATGATATTTAAACAGTGATACTTAAGCGACGGCTTGGAGTAAAAGAGATATTAATGGGTCATACAAACAAGCCAAACTTTGTTATAAAAACACTTTAAACATTTTGTTTATATTTTTTATCACATTATTTTAAATTACTAAACATCGACAACGTAATTTTAGACCAAAATATTCAATTTAAATGCAGTTTTAGTTTTGATTTATGCGACGGCTTACAGTAAAACATATGATAATCGGTGATCTGGACAAGCTAAACTTTGCTAAATAAAATATTTCAAACGTCTTTTATATATTTTTTATCACATTATTTTAAATTACTAAATATGGACAACGTGATTTTAAACCAAAATATTCAATTTAAATGCAGTTTTAGTTTTGATTTGTGCGACGGCTTACAGTACAATATATGATAATCGGTGATCTGGGCAAGCTAAACTTTGTTAAATAAAATACTTCAAACGTTTTTTTTATATTTTTCATCACATTATTTTAAATTAGTAAACATGGACAACGTGATTTTAAACCAAAATATTCAATTTAAATGCAGTTTTCGTTTTGATTTGTACGACGGCTTACAGTAAAACAGATGATAATCGGTGATCTGGGCACGATAAGCTTTGCTAAATAAAATACTTCAAACGTCTTTTTTATATTTTTTATCACATTATTTTAAATTACTTAACATGGACAACGTGATTTTAAACCAAAACGGTCATTTTAAATGCAGTTTTCGTTTTGATTTGTACGACGGCTTACAGTAAAACAGATGATAATCGGTGATCTGGGCACGCCAAGCTTTGTTAAATAAAATACTTCAATGTCTTTTTTATATTTTTTATCACTTTATTTTAAATTAGTAAACATGGACAACGTGATTTTAGACCAAAATATTCAATTTAAATGCACTTTTAGTTATGATTTGTGCGACGGCTTACAGTAAAAGAGATATTTAAACAGTGATACTTAAGCGACGGCTTAGAGTAAAAGAGATATTAATTGTTCATACAAAGAAGCCAAACTTTGTAATAAAAACACTTTAAACATTTTGTTTATATTTTTTATCACATTATTTTAAATTATTAAACATCGAAAACGTGATTTTAAACCAAAATATTCAATTTAAATGCAGTTTTCGTTATGATTTGTACGACGGCTTACAGTAAAAATGATATTTACACAGTGATACTTGAGCGACGGCTTGGAGTAAAAGAGATAATGGGTCATACAAACAAGACAAACTTTGTAATAAAAACACTTTAAATATTTTGTTTATGTTTTTTATCACATTATTTTAAATTAGTAAACATGGACAACGTGATTTTAGACCGAAATATTCAATTTAAATCTAGTTTTCGTTATGATTTGTACGACGGCTTACAGTAAAAATGATATTTAAACAGTGTTACTTAAGCGACGGCTTGGAGTAAAAGAGCTATTAATGGGTCATACAAACAAGCCAAACTTTGTAATAAAAAAACTTCAAACGTCTGTTTTATGTTTTTTATCACATTATTTTAAATTATTAGACATGGACAACGTGATTTTAGACCAAAATATTCAATTTAAATGCAGTTTTAGTTATGATTTGTGCGACGGCTTACAGTAAAACAAATGATAATCGGTGATCTGGACAAGCTAATCTTTGTTAAATAGAATACTTCAAACGTTTTTTTTATATTTTTTATCACATTATTTTAAATTAGTAAACATGGACAACGTGATTTTAAACCAAAATATTCAATTTAAATGCACTTTTAGTTTTGGTTTGTGCGACGGCATACAGTAAAAGAGATATTTAAACAGTGATACTTGAGCGACGGCTTGGAGTAAAAGAGATATTAATGGGTCTTAGAACCAATATTACTCTATATAATTGTTACTGTAAGTCGTGGAACATATCTCGGCATCGATCAAAGCATGAAGCACAAATTTGTAAGCAGTGCCCCAAACACGTGAAAGAGCCACATGTTTGAAACTGATTTCGCGATTTGTTCATGTTTTTTCTTGCATTTTCGGCCTGGTCCAATTTCATTATCATAGCAGATATGCCAACGTTTCCTAAAATTAGACTTTGAAACACAATTTTTAGGTGTAATTGTTACAACACTACAGTCACTCGCACGGAAGTGACTTTTGCCCAAAATCAATTTAATTTTTCGTTGAACATCAAACTGTAAGCCAGTCAAAGGCCTTCTTTTAACGTGTAGTTGAATTAGGGCTGGCAAGAGGTTGGAAGTGTTGTTTTGATGGAAACAGATCAAGACCGTATACGTTCGTTTCTTTTCATATTAAGGGTAAGAGTGAAACTTCGATTTCGGACAAGCTCCATAATCATTTTGACTATGTGCTTATCCGGAAGTAGTCTCAGCAGCTTGTGCCCAGATGGTAGGTGCTTTCTCGCAGCCTGGGCCGTGAGTAAGTCTATTCATTGGTATTAAAAATGACAGACCGAAACCAAACCTATCAAAACGAAAGGGTATCCACCCATTCCGATGTTCAGTGTGGGTCTGCTAATCGGCAAACGTCCTTTTCAGGACGGTGCAATGCCAGGATAAAACTGCTCTTTTCAGGGCACATTGCCAACAAGTTTCGAAGACCCACTATTCTTCAGCATAACATCGAAGGCCTCACTGCAAGCAAGATGAACGTTCTTCATCACCTCGCTATGCAGTTTGAGGCACTCGTCATCCTATTGCAGGAGACCCACTGCACTGATGCAGAGAAGTTGGTACTTTCAAACTACCAACTAGCTGGGTCTTCTTTAAGCAGGAAGCATGGCCTTGCCACGTTTGTCCACGAGCGACTGAGATACACGCTTTTGGACCAATCTTCACCGATATCGGAGATCGAGTGGTTGTGTGTGGACGTTGACGGCTATAAAATATTCAACGTCTACAAACCACCGCCAACGCGATTGCGAACCCTGGATCTCACAGTGTTTCCTCACCCCTGTCTTTACGCTGGCTATAGTAACTGTCGTCATGCTGACTGGGGTTACGATGACAACAGTCCGGACGGTGAGTGCTTGGCTGGCTGGGCAAGTATTAATTGTCTTGTCTTCTTATATAATGCCAAGGACGATGCCAGTTTTTATTCCGGCCGCTGGAACACTGGGATCAATCCAGATCTAGCTTTCGCTAGCGTAGGTCCAAACAGTCGCTTACCGGATAGACGTGTCCTTGACAAGTTCCCTAGGTCACAACATCAACCTTCGCTTATTACACCACCAAGGTTTGCTATGGCAGTGCCAAGCATGCCTGTTAAACGATGGAACTTCCGCAAGGCCAAATGGAGTCACTACATTGCTTTGACAAATAAGTTCGCAAAGACTTTGTTGCCGCCTGATTCACTTGATGTGGATGCGGTTTACCAGGACTTCTGTAACACCATCAAAAAAGCAGCCAAAAAGACTATTCCACGCGGATATCGAAACAACTATATTCCGTGTTGGGATGCACAGTGTGAATCCCTCTATAAAACCTTTCTGCAGTCTCCTCAGGGAGACGACTCAAATTTGGCTGCTACAGTTCTGCCTGCCAAGCTTGACAGAAAGCAGAGGGATCGATGGTCCGAGGCAGTTCGGAGCATTGACCTCTCACACTTTAGTCGAAAAGCGTGGAGTATTTTGAACAACCTTACTGATAGGTCACGACACTCTCCTCGTCACTGTCCCGTTTCAGCCGATGCTATTGCATCTCAGCTGGTTAGAAACGGGAAATACGAGGCTGTTGACCGCAATTCATCTCGACTTGTCTCTCAAGAAATGTCTGACCTTTGGAGGGCCACAACATCAGACGCAGTAAATATCTCTGACAATTTTTCACAGAGGGAATTTACTGCTGCCCTCCAACATTTAAAATCAGGTAAAGCTCCGGAATCTGATTCCATCTGCTCAGAGCTTATACTCCATGCTGCAGCTGCTTTGAAGTCCTGATTATGTAACTTCCTTTCTTCCTGTTTGCGCCAACTCAAAATTCCCAAGATCTGGAGAAGAGCGCTTGTGGTCGCGATCCCAAAACCAGCAAAGCCTGTGGGCGACCCAAAAAGTTATCGACCGATATCTCTTCTCTGTGTCCCCTACAAGATCCTCGAGAGGCTTATCTACGCCCGCGTTGAACCATTAATCGATTGTGCACAATAAGCGCAAATTGATAACATTAAATGAAAAAAAGTCATCACTTTATTATGACATTAAAATTTTTAGGTTTTTATGTCAGTTAAATGAAACTTTAGGTAACGGAAAGCGTTGAAAATTTAGCTCTTTACCTGGTCCAGATGTTCTGCGTCTAATATAGTCTTTGCAGAATTTAAATAGTTGTGGGCCCAATTGGGCCATCACAGAGTTTCATCAGAAAATGATCAATCTTCTTTGAAGGCTAGACTTACAGACATTGCCCATCTCTATTGTGGTGAAGAGATTGACTCACGTGATTTTGCTTTTCATGGAGAATGCTTTCGAGCACTCAACAACTTGCATTCCAATGAAAACATTGTCATCACCAAACCGGACAAGGGTTCAGGAGTAGTCATTCTGAACAAGAATGACTTTATAGATAAAATGCTAGGAATACTTGATGATCCATCAAAATTCGAAAAACTTGGACCAACCTCAAGCAACGACAACACTGCTAATATTGAATCAAAACTTCAAAAACGCTTACTAGAACTATTTAAAGAAGATTCAATACCCAAAAGTCTTTACCAAAATATTCGTCCCACCAGATCACAAAGACCCAGAATGTATGGTTTACCCAAAACGCACAAAACAAACGTACCGTTACGACCGATACTATCTATGACAGGCTCATCCCATCATGAGCTCAGCAAGTGGTTAGCAAGCCTCTTGGAACCGGTATTAAAGCGTTTCTCGACCCATTGTATTCGTGACTCATTTACGTTTGCTGATGCTATTCAAAACTCTAAAGATGCTAACAATCTTTTCATGTGCTCCTTCGACATCTCAAGCCTCTTTACAAACGTCCCACTTGAAGAGACCATTAATATCTGTGCAGATGCCTTATATTGCGATGATTCGGATGCACAACCACTTATTTCGAAGGCTGTCTTCATTGAACTGATGAAAAGTGCCACATCTGGAGTAGAGTTTAGCTTTAACGACATCATGTACAAGCAAACTGATGGGGTTGCAATGGGTTCACCACTAGGCCCAGCCTTAGCTAACATCTTTGTTGGGTTTTATGAAGAAAAACTCTTTTCTCAAAAATCAAAACCTTCCACATATTTTAGGTACGTTGACGATACATTTGCTATGTTTCGCAATGAAGAAGAGTCGGATAACTTTTTCAAACAACTAAACTGTCTCCATCCTCTCAAATTTACCTTTGAGAAAGAGAAAAATAATTGTTTACCGTTTCTCGACGTTAACGTGGAACAAACAGCTACCGGTTTTGAAACGAGTGTGTATAGAAAACCTACCTTTACTGGACAATACTTACGTTGGAAATCTTTCAGTCCCACTAAACAAAAAACAAACCTTATATCAACTTTGGTACACCGGGCACTAATGATATGCACGAAATCTAAACTAAACGAAGAAATTAAGCATATCAAGAACATTCTATTGGACAATGGTTATCCTGAATCTATTATTGACTGCAACATTTCCAAGAAAATTGCTCAGTTTTCTATGCCCAAACGATTTGGTTCTGAAAAGTGTCCCGTATATTTGAGAGTTCCTTGGATAGGGAAAGCTTCCATTGGTCTTGATAAAAACGTCAAAACGGCTGTTAAAAGCTGCTATGGCTCCGTTACCACCAGAGTTGTATTTACATCGAAACGCATGTTGCCTGTAGCCCGCAAAGATGTTTTACCTACCACGCTGAAAAGCTCCGTTGTTTATGAATATTCGTGCCACTGTGACAGTAGGTACGTAGGACGAACATCACAGCGACTACAAGATAGAATCAAGCAGCATGTTCCTAAATGGCTACAACAGCAAGCGAAGCGCCCTACACGATCTCAACCTGGCAGATCCTGTAAGCTAAAACGTAACAATCCAGATTGTGACTCTGCCATAGGACAACACTTGCTTGACAACGAGCAATGTGCTGCAAACTATAACGACAAACGTTTTAAAATTCTTGCTGTGGCACGCAACTCGTTCCATCTGTGTCTACTCGAGGCAACTTTTATCAAAACCAAACATCCGGTTTTATGTAAGCAAAAGGAATTTGTTTACACATTGAAACTTTTCAAATAACCTAAGTTGCGAGTAACAGTGTTTCTCCTGGGTAATTGCACATAGTGCGTTTCTCCTTTCCGAGATTACACTGTATTGCACCACACTGTGCAATTGTGCCTTTCTCCTTTCCGAGACTGCAGCACCTTTCTCCCAACTGTTGAGACTATAAATACCTTGATTTTCTCTGGTTCGTCCCATTTTGACGCGATTGCCACTGATGAGAGCGTCACGAAAAGCTTATGGCTCCGAAAAAATCGACTTTGTTTAAAGCGATATTAAAATTCTGTACCACAAAGAAGCTCTTTAATAAGCTTTTTCTAGTTCATATATGTAATAATATTTATACTTTACAATTGTTTGCGTTTAATTAACTAAAAAGTTACGGGCATCTAAATAAAATACAACAAAAATATATATATCAAATTAAACTTTAACAGTAACCTATTATTTTTATCACAACTCAAAGTTCAGCAATTGCTTGTATACTCGTATAACCGTGAAAACCTCTGAACTAAAACTTAACAATAGTCACATGTTGATAAGGTTGTCAGAAAAGCGTCGATGACTCATTTTTATTTTTTTTTATTTTTATCTCTATATTTATCCTCCTGACTCGCAGGAAAGCGACGGAGGCGCTATACATAGGGCAAGCAATTACCCCGACCTGCTTCCGGAGATGCCAAGATATTGCTGTCCGCTAGTAATTTAGAACTGCTTGTCAAGACCACCAAGCAGGGGAAAGTGCCGTAAAGTGTCTTTCCCAAGAACACAACAGAATGGCGCAAGTGGGTTTTGAACCGAGACCATGTTGATCATCAGTCCGGTGCTTTAACCACTCGACCACACTTGCTTTATTAAACTTATTGCAAGGCTTTTTATTCCAATAAGCTATAATATTTTAATTAGCATAGAGCAAAAAATAAATTTTTAAAAGGGAAGGCTGCAATTTTATTTGAAAATTGTCATCAATTGGACACTTGCCCGTGTAAATCAAAAACTTAAAAGCAAAAAAGATCTATACTTAAATTGGAGAAAAAATATACATGTACCTTTTGAGAAATTACTTTATGCTTTTATAACCTTAAATAACCAATACGAAGCTTTGTTTAAAAAAAAAGATGATTATACACTGCAAAACAGAGTTGTAAGTCGGGCAGGGCTTTTTGGGTTGGGTTCGGTTTCGGGCCAGGTTCGGGCTTAGTACAGAGCTTTTAGATTAACGACCACTTTTTTTCAACGCCAAGTATTTTAGACCAACTTATCTTTTGGGATTTTTCGGGCTTGTCTTTACATTAAATTTGGGTTTGGGCCTGAACTAGTGGGCCAGTGTGCATCTCTGCTTCATTTCCTCCTGAAATTCCACAAGTTTTGAAAGAACAAAAGAATCATAGAATTGTTAGTTGTTTTCCCTCTCTGCTATGTTCACAAAACATCTAAAAGTATAAAATAAATAAAAATTTGAATTTTCCTGTCACACTTCATTCGCAATATAATCTTAGCTGCATAAATCGATAGTTCATTTTTTCCAGTAGTTTTAATTTTAGTACGTCGAAATCTTTTGCATATTATTAGTGATTGCGTTGTCGGTATTCTTTTGAATTTATTTTTTTTGTGTTCTTATTATTTGTTCTGTCGTTCTAATTCTGATTGTGTGCTCTAGTTTTCGATTGTCTGCGCAACTTTATTTTTCGTTTTTGTCTCTTTTATCTCGACGCTCATTAAGTGCTTATGAAATGTTTTAATTAATTTGACATTACATAATTGTTTGCTGGCGCGTCTCTGACTGGCTGTTGCAAAGTGTGACCTTAATTTAATCGCTATTCGGAGAAATTCTACGTTATTTCTTAGATTAGAATAGACAGAGCTTTACTTCAGCGCTGACACTCCGGTTACCAAGTTCAACTGGGTCTTTTAAATTCCCGAGTAAAGTTTGTGACATTTTTTAATGCAACAAACCAACATAAAACAAAAATAAGCTGTATTAGACTTTTTTGGCTTATTTTCACAAAACATTTTGCAAATTTTTTTCTCACTATTTTTCTTCAAGTCAAATAAAACGATTTTGTATAGTTTTATTGAAAATTTTCAAGCTGTCGGCCATAATGTTTTCAAATATTTAACCATGAACTTCATAACAATAAAATAGACTTTTGAATAATATTTAATAGAAACTATTATTAAAAATCCATGATTTAACTTAGTAAATATTTATTTTTAGGGTTTCCAAAATTCAGACGTGGAACTTTGCTTGTTTTTAAAAGAAAGAGATGAGAATAACAACCCGATAGAAGTCAAAAAAAGATATAATTTTACAACCATAATCGATGCTTTTTCAGCTTTTTTTTATAGATATTCTTTAAATATACGTCTAATCATTGTTAAAAAATTTTTTAAAGAAGCTTTAAAATTGAAAAATAGCAACAAAAATCATAGAATCAAACAAAACGTCGGTTCCATAGAAGTTAAAGATGAATACGATCATAAAATTTGCTCTATAAGCTTTAAAAAAAATATTGGATTAACAATTTTGAATGACCGGAATGAGTTTGATAAACTTAAAGCCATTATATATCAATTAGACGTGATTACAAATGAAAGTCGGGAAAAATTTTCTGATATTGAAGCTATCTTGATTTCAGCACAAAGATAAAAAGGAAATTGGTTGGGGGTGAAAGCAAATGGAAACATTGATCTTAATATATTTTGGAAAAACATGATTTAATCTGTGAAACATGAATTATTATTCGGTTACAACAGGTAATAGATTTTTTTATTTCTTAGTTAGTGGCAAAAAATAGAATTAAATATCGATTACTAAGCATTTTAATTTTATTTTAAAGGTAGGAGTATAGTATTCAAGTTTTCTAAATATTCGAAGGAATTTCTGTAAAATTACTTCTCAAAAAAGTTAACTATGGAAATTCAAATAAGCAAGCTTTGTTGGGAGTGTGGTCGAGTGGTTAAGATTGTCGTGATTGTGCTGGACATGGTCTCCGTTCAAAACCTAATTGCACCATTCTGTTATGTGCTCGGGAAAAGACACTTTACGGTACTTTCCCCTGCTTGGTGGTCTTAGCGAACATTTTTAAACTTCTACCATATTGCTGTAAAACTAAAAACCAAACTAAAAAATTTCAACCGGACAGCAATATCTTGGCATCTCCGGAAGCTGGTCGAGGTGATTGCTTGTCATATGTATTTCGTCTCCGTTGTTTTCTTGCGAGTCAAGAGGATAAATACAGAGATCTTCTTCTGTCGTTTCAAATGCTGTTTTTTGACTTTTGGAGTTAGATGTTTGTCATCCAGCAGTTATTTGATCTCATTGTCATCCAAACTCAAAAATGATAGCAAAACTGCTCCAGGAAGTGAAAAAATGGGACGGTGATAAAGAATGTCGTCAAACATTGCATCTCTACTATAGAGATAAAATAAAATAAAACAATAAGTTATCATAAAAAATACACAGCTAAACACCACCCAATTCTATCAGCTTTCGTGTATTAAAATTTCAAAAGATACTTAGGCTATTCAAATTTTTTTTTTAAATTAATTTTCCCAATTTTTTGTTTTTTTTGATATGTATCCTATAATGGATCGACCATTCATAGCACGTTAGCAGTTTAGGTTGGATCATTTCACGTAAATTACGGGGGATTTAGCGGGGGATCTGATGGGGGATCTAGTAAGGGATCTAGCGGGGGATCTAAACAAAGTTGCAACGAACCACGGGTTTGATTCTCATCCAGAGCGACCGTTGAAACATAACTTATGCCGCGCAACAAAGTTGCGAGTTTGATTCTCATCCAGAGGGACGCGGTCGCGTTTAACTGCAAGTTCGTTTTATGCTAAGCAACGAAGTTGCGAGTTTGATTCTCACCCACAGCGACGAAGTCGCGTTGAAACATAACTTTTGCTGAGCAATATAACTTTTGCTGAGCTGAATGCATTCGCCTTGAAAATGCAAGCAATGTCAAAAAGAAGAAATTGTGTGAAATTCGCCAATTTCTTGCATCATTTACATTTACATTCTTAACATCTTTGACTAAATGTAAATGATGTGTTTTAGTTTGTTGAAACAACCAATTATTCCTTCGAAAAACGGGTACACTCTAAGTTTTGAAATATAATTTTTTAGTAATCAAAACGTTTGTTTTTGGAATAATATGCTAAAAATTTGAAAAAAACATTTGATTTTATAAGCTTTTCAAAACTATGTAAAAATGATAAACAACGTCTAAAGAAAAAAGCAAAAAATTAAATGACTTTGTAACAAAAAATAAAATTATTATAGAAAAAGAAAAGCAAAAAATTAGATGACTTTGTAACAAAAAATAAAATAATTATAGCTAAATACTCTAAAACATTAATTTTATTTGTCTTGATATCGTTATAACAAAATGGTTACATTTTCATGTTGAATTTTACAATTTAAAGAACTTTTAGTTACGATTCGCAAAAAATATTGGCAGCCCTGCAACGAATTCGTTTTTTTGTATTAAAACCAGGATTGTGGAGTTGTAGGAGTTTTTTTTCGACTCCAACTCAGACTCCCCTGTTCAAAAATTCCCAGCTCCGACTCCACTTATCTAAAGTTTTCCGACTCCAGTATATCCAAAAACGACTCCGACTTCGGCATGTGTGAAAAAACGACTCCCTTCCGACTCCGACTCCTTCCTAAAACATGCGACTCCGGTGATTTCTACTCCACAACCCTAATTAAAATTCGGTTTTATTGTGAACAAACTGACAAAATGTAAAATTGACCACAAGTTTTTCTTTGTCATTCTTGCAAAACAATGAATTGGAACTGAAAAACATACGAAACAATTCAATAAACTCGAAAAGTGTATGACGCAAGTAACGGTTTTTCAACTGACACTGGGGTGCGCCACATCGTATGCCTTGATTGAAAACTAGAAAAATTTACTTTTTTGTAGACTTTTGATGTCTTAAGAAATAGTTTTATGATTATACAAAGAATCGGTAGACGATGGGGTTGTTTTAAATGTTGTCAGCAGCAAACTTTTCAAAGATTTGACATAAACAATGAAGATTTTTGCTTCCCAAACCGACTAATTTACAAAAACAGTAAAATTCGCTGCAAAATGTAGTTCAGATACTTTGTGCTTTTTTTGTAAATTACAACTTTTATCTAATATTTTACCTAAAGACAAAATTTTACTTATAAATCTTGATGTAAGAAAGTTTTACGTGTTAAATTTTTTGGTCTAAAAAGACGATAAGACAAGAGAATAATTTATTGAAATGTACGGTGCAGTTAAAATCACATCTCTACGTTAATACGTGTGCACCTTTTAAAAATCAGAATCGTCGTTTTAGAATAACAAAGCATCGTTTTTTAAAACAAGACTCAAGTTTACTGACTCATATGTTGAAAACAAAGTGGGTGACACTGTCGCGCTCTACCTACTTAGTACCAGAATAACTACAAGATACTAGAGGCGAACCCTACGTGAATATTGCAGAAAATCACCAGCCTGTTGAAAGGAGCTTATGCGAGTGTTAAACTGGCGGGGCCTAGCGATTTAGAAGGACAGACAGGTATTATAATCTGAATTAATTATATTGAAGAAACGAAGACAAAAAGATTAGATGAAAATAAAACAAGCACCAAAATTATACACGAGATACTACAATTTACCAATAGATTACACACATACAAATTACCTAACCGAATTTACAGAGCCGCAAAAGAACATAATGAATTTTATAAATTTTTCCGCTAACGCTTAATACCAACTTGCCGTCCCGACAGATACATTCACATACCAAAATATACACAGAATACGTTCATCATCTCGAATCCGCCTTTATATCTGCATCTACAATTGAATCTCTTAATTAATGTCTTCTCGTTGCCGCCCCGTATATATACACCTTTTTAGCGACCCATGTGAAGGAACGCTCTATACCCTTTCTTTTTCAACAATGAGAACAAAGTCACTTCACCACGTAAATCCGCAATCCAGACAGCTGTCCAGGGCAACAACGGCAATAGTCACAAATAAACTTTAAATAATCACGTCAAAGTAAATGCGATTTTAACAATTAATTTAAAAAGGTTACGATTTAAATAATTAATCCAAAGAGGTGTCGATTTAAACAATTAATTTAAAAAGGTGCAATGTCTTTATTTGATAAAATTGAAATCGTAGCGTGACAGACACCATGTATTTTTCATCAGACATGATGCCAAGAAGTTTGCCTGATATAAACTAGATGTTGAAAATTGTTTGAAAAACGCATTGTTTTGCTGATTTTTTAGGTATAATGTTCTATTACAAAATTTACGATGCTAATTTCATAGGTCACAATTAATTCAGCCGATAAAAGTTTACGTAGTACGAAATTAATTCAATAGGTCACAAGCTGATAAAAGTTGTTGGAAAAGCCATATTGTTTTGCAAATTGACTCGTCGTTGTCGTCGTTTGCAGGACATCCACTCCAGGTCAGACATAAACAGGACTGGGGCCGAGGTTTTATCCTTTTACTACCCCAGACTGCTGCACTGCCTGGATCAGATGCTGGCAGTGATGTCATTAAGCCAGCATCGAGTTTCGTCATCCAAAACCGTCAGACCTCGTGCTCCATGTGGTGCCCGATGTATAGGGCACACTGTTAGTACATGGTCTGCGGTTTGCTCTGAGGCGCCACACTCGCAATTTGGTGAAGGAGTGAGACCCCATTTGTGCATGGACGATTGGAATCGCCCAACACCAGTCCGCAGACGGTTGAGCTTAACCCAAGTTGCTCGGGGTAAGCCCATCCCAACAGGCCTGGCACCGGTCTCGGGCACAAAAGCACGGAGCCTGGAAGCACTTTCACAGTACTCCGTTTTCCATTTGTGATTCGTCCATTCAGAGGCGTGGATGCCAAGTCTGGCAAGGTTGTACAAAAGATTCCGCGCACCTGGCACAAACGGGCGTTTGGATCTTAGTCTCACTTGGCGAGTATCTGAGGACCCACTTAAAAGACCATACAAGATATGATCAGGGTCCAGAGATCCACGGTAAGCCAAAGAGAATGTTGTTCCCATTCGGCGAAGCTCAGCTGGCTGGATGCCTGAGAGTACAGGTAGGTGGTCCGTTGGAGTGGGACGCAGGCATCCAGTAACTATGCGCAAGGCTGTCATTCAAGACACTGTCAATGAGGCGAGTGTGAGCACTGCGACACCAGACTGGCGCACAGTACTCAGCTGCTGAGTAGACTAGAGATAAGGTGGCTATGCGTAGTGTTTTAGCACCAGCACCCCATCCCGAGCCCACGAGCACTTGCCTCAGCAGTGTGACGCGTGAGGATAGTTTTTAGCGCAATGCCACTAAATGGTGACAAACCGTGAGCGATCTGTACAGTTTTACCCCAAGATAAATAGGGATTGCACAGAACGGTAAAAGTCTACCGTTGTTGTAGACCTTTAGCTCACGTTTGGCCTCTCGGTTATTTAAGTGAAAGGCTGCCGTCACCGTCTTAGTGTGACTGAGCTTCAACCTCCAAGTCTGGAGATACGATGAAAGTGTGGACATGTCTTGGCTTAAAGTCCCCTCCAAGTCCTTCCAGTTTCCAGAAGAATGCAACAATGCTAGATCATCAGCATAAGCAAACTTTCTGGAAATCATGGAATGAAGATCGTACGTATAGATGTTAAAGAGGAGGGGAGCCAAGACCGATCCCTGAGGAACGCCATTTTTAAGACGGCGTAGCCTGCTTTGCTTGCCGTCACCGGTGGTAAGGGTGAAACTTCGATTTCGGACAAGCTCCATGATCATTTTGACCATGTGCTTATCCGGAAGAAGTCTCAGCAGCTTGCAGGTAAGGCCACGGTGCCAGACAGTGTCATAAGCAGCTGTCAGATCGATAAATACGGCACTGGCCTTCTTTTTAGCCTCGAAAGAATCCTCGATGTTCTGGGTTAGCAAAACAACTTGATCTACGGTTGACTGATATTTCGTTATTTTTCAATCAAAAAGGTTTCGACTTTAAGAAATTTTTGCAATATTCGTAATGCTGACTGTTTTTTTTTTTGCAGCAAAGCGCAAAAATTAGACGTGAAATCGCGTATTGAACCAGTGCAATCTTAGACATAATTCAACTTTGCAAAATAGGTTTTGAAAGGATTAAAAGATTTTCTTAACAAACAGTTCTTTTATTAAAAGTTTTAACCACTATTTTCTTGTTTTCAAAGTCGAAAAAAATTATTAAAGTTTTACATTTTGCTAAAGAGCAACTTCTTGACTTTTAACAAAATTTTTACTTGAAAAAAGCCATAATCAAACCGCTTTGAGGTTAGAAAAACTTGAAGAATTTGCGTCAATCATTCTGCAACATAAAAATTGCAAGTTTTTTTATCAACAGGTCAGGCGGTTTAAAAAATTGTGACAGACGCAATAGTTTTTATGAGACGAGCCTAAATAGTCTTGGTTCGTTATTTTTCTGGAGGTAGTTTTCAAAAATAGTCTTGAAATAAAAACGCCTTTACTTTGTTTGGCAAAGAGATAGTTTAAAAACAGATTAACGGATATTAAGAAAAACCGCGTTGTTTTGAAACAACTAATAATCTATTGTATCACTTTTAAAAGAAAAATTGAGTGAAGTGCAAACAAAGAAATCTGAAACCATGCAAAATAATGTTTAAACGTTTTTGTCCCTGTTTAACAACACCGTTTATGCTTTAAACAATTCATACTCCCAAGCTTCGAGGTTTGAAAAATTATAATGTTCACGAAAAGCTTTGAAGATTCGAGTCAAAATTAAAAAATTAAATCCATATTGCTTTTCCACAAAAATCTGCAGCTGACGTTCTGTTGCTGCTATGCAGATACGCATTGAAAAACGTTAAAGAACAGCAAAAAATCTCGAATAAACCACAATTTTGTGGGATTCTGTCGGTTTTTATGTTTGAAGAATTTAAAACAACGTAAAATTTTTATCTAAAAGTTTCAAAATATGAAACGGTAAGTTCACAATTGCAGACTTTTTAAAAGTTTTTGAAAGTATGAGCAATATAAAAATTTTCTTGCAAGCTCTATCCACAGTTGACGTTTTAGAAGCGCGTTCATGGTTTTTCGTTTGGATATTTTGCAGCTTCCCGATTAAAAGCTATAAAGAATGTCAGACTTTGATTGTCAAATAGATACGATTTCAATCTTTTACACCATAGTTTTAGGAACTTCGCACAAATACCAGTGTGAAAAATGTGTAAACATATATTTACTGTCCATCTACTTTATTTTACACGGTCAAAAGATTTTTAAAAATAGAACCATAACACTTTTAACGATTCTGGTTTCACTAGAAACAGCTAATTACTTGAGATTAGTTTACTACTTTGATGTTTCTCACTCGAAGAACAAAAGCATGTCTTAAGCTCTTGTGCAATTACTATTGTTTGATGCGGATTGTTTCGGACAAGCTTTGAGTGGACAACCAACAAGAATAGATGTCTTGTATAAAGGTCCAGCAAAATATCATGTGCATCTTTGACAAGATGACGTGTCCTCGCAATAGAAGCACAACTGCTCAAATCTCGTTACTGACAGCTGAAAGACTACTGACGTGTCCTTGCAATAGAAGGACAGTTGCTCAAACCTTGTTACGGACAGCTGAAAGACTACTGGCGTGTCCTTGCAATAGAAAGACAGTTGAAAGTTTAGAACAACAACTTTAACAAAATTACAGAAATATATCAGCACAAGAATCGAAAGCGCAACTTCGTTGCTCAGCATAATTTATGTTTCAACGCGACTTCGTCGCTCTAGGTGAGAATCAAACTTGTAACTTCGTTGTTCAGCATAAAACAAATTTGTAGTTAAGCGCGACTGCGTCGCTCTGGGTGAGAATCAAACTCGCAACTTCGTTCCTCAGCTTAAAACGAATTAGTAGTTAAACGCGACTTAGTCGCTCTGGGTGATTATCAAACTCCCAACTTCGTTGCTCAGCATAAAATGAACTTGCAGATAAACGCAACTGCGTCGCTCTGGATGAGAATCAAACCCGTGATTGGTTGTAACTTTGTTTAGATCCCCCGTCAGATCCCCCTAGATCCCGCGCTAGATTCCCCGCAATTCACGTGAAATGACCCAACCTAAACTACTCACGTTTGAACCTTATTTAATTATCAACAATTTTGGACTATTTTAGTGAGCTATAAAAACTTTTAAATATTACCGCGATGCTTCATGATTTATAAAAAACCAACAAACAAAATAATTATATTGTGCAAACTTAATGGTATTTTAAGAATTACAATATACGCTATTTGTTAGTCGAAACGTGGTTAAAAGATAAATTTGATAATTATAAATTCTACCAGTGTTGCAGTCGAGACCACATGCTTTGAGACCGAGACCGGATAATTTTTTGAGACCAAGACCGCAATATTTCTAAAAATGTACCTTTAGATTTCAACAAACAAGTAGCTTACAGTATTTTTAATATGTTAGAAGAGAACCTTGTTTTTTGAGGTCGCACCATTACACAAGTCGCGCTAAAATTCGTTAACTTCAGCAGAAAAAGCCAGAGTTTACAATGATCTAACGCGTCCAATATTTTATTAGCTCTGCTTTTGATGTTGCAGCTAATTGATTTGCTGGTTGTCTTTGGTCACGTATTCTGAAAAAATTCTTTAGAATTTCAAAGTGCACAAATTATCTACTGTTTTCTCCGAAAGCGAGAAAGAGCTGCTGTTGGATTGACTTTGCTACTCACATGTTTGAACGGCGTTATGCGATAGACTTTCGTTGATATGCCAAATCCACAAACTTATAAAACAAATCGCAATCCTCTTTCCTCTTTCTTTCTGCAAATAGATATTTGAAAAGTATCAGTGCGACCTCCTTGTGAAGACTTGACCTGCACGGAGATCGCAACCTCGTTAAAAAATATTAAATTAACTTTGTGTGAGTGTGTAAGGCAGTAGAGGTTGAGATTGAGCACATACACTTAAAGCATTGCTAGATTTTTTTGCCAAAAGATACGATAAAAATATCGTATTTTTTTATTATCGGATTGGCGTGTCACAAATGGTTAAGACAAACAACAAAAATCTTTATTAGAAGAGACATAAAAAAGCTGCAAAACTAAAAGATTAAAGAAATTCGGACTCTTAGTTTATTAGCACTTAAAATTGAAGCAAAGATTTTGTTAGTGGAGTGAAGATGAGGTAAGAAGGAAGATGAGGGAGGTTAGGCTGAGGTGATATGAACATGTCATGAGGAGAGAGCAGGAGTATGTAGGAAGAAGAGGGATGGAAATGGAGTTACTGGGAAAGAGGAAAAGAGGAAGGATGAAGAGAAGATTTCTGGATGTAGTAAAGAAAGATATGAAAGAAGTTGGTCCGAAAAAGGCAGACGTTGGAAACAAGGCGCTGTGGAGGAACATCATACGCTGTGCCAACCCTTGATTGAAGGGAGGAGCCGAAAGAAGAAGATAATTGTAACAAAGTTAATTAATTAAGTATCATTTATAGTAAAATTGCAATAATCATTTAAAATCAGATCCAGCACCAAAATTATCAAAAAAGTCTGGTCTCGAGACCAATTTAAAAAATACGACGCAGAGACCACATGAACTTTTAACCAAAACCAAGATTACCACAACAAAGTCAAAACCTAGACGAGACCAAGACCACAAAAAATTGGTCTCGAGAACCCATTACTAAATTCTACGTGATCACTTCCATTTTTACGTGGTGAAAAATCAATTTTATTTATCAAATATTTTTGTATTTCTTGATTTTATTCTTTTAAAAACCTTATTAAAAAATTTATTTATTTTATTAATAGGTAATCATGAAAAAATTTGCAACAAACTGAATTTATCATAAACCGATGGATAAAATGCATTGCTCTTTTCTTTATAGTTCCAACTTTTTAATTATTCAAACTTTATTATTTTCTTTCCACTTTCTAGAAAAGGTCATCGTGCCTGGTGGGGTTTCTATTTTAGGGGTGGTTTTTTCTTTACCCACCTTGCTCTATCTTTCTAAAACCTCAGACGACTGCGCCACCCATTGACTGCCCACGTGGTTGTTTCTATCTCTTTTTTCAATAACTTGATTCTTAAATAGTCTTCTGTTTTAAAGCTGATGTAAATCCTTATCACTCAAGGAGTTCCGGCAGTCAAAAAAAATTTGTGTTTATTGCATGATTGTTGATATATTTGGGGAATGGCCAACACGTCGTTTGCGATGTCTTGATCGCTTCTGATTTTCAATGAACTTAAAATGTTTTACTACGAACTTTAAGTCTTAAAGTAAAATTGGATACAGATTTAAAGTAAAGAACTTTTTTTTTTGGAAATTACTCCTTTTTAGGATCGCATTTCCGTACTGGTCGATCGCGAGTTTTTAAAAAGTTTGAATTCAAGTTTACCAGCAAACAAGTTGGCCACCCCTGATGTAGTGTTTGTGAATAATTATTATGCAAAATGGAATGATATTTGGTAACATTGTATATATATTTTTATGTAATTGCAATTAGTTTAGAAGAATACAAGTTTGAAAGAAAACGCGTGCACAGTCTGTTGGACTACGCAGGGTTTAATCCGTTGAGATAGCCAGCAGACACTACACCTGATATAATTGATTGAAAAATTAATGAAACTATACGCATGGCCTTTAAATATTTTGAAATGGAAGGCAATCAACAGAATAAGCTGCAGTTTAAAATAGTGATGCCTGAAGACCACAAAGGTTCAGACCGAGACCGAAACTAAGACGCAATAATTTTTCCAAGACCATGACCGAGACCTGCAAAATTCACTACCTAAAGTTCACCACCGAGACCAAAAAATTGTGCTAATATAAAGTCCTTTTTCAAGTATTCTTAAAGAAATAAATGTTTATACTTTTAAATCTAAGGTTGCATTATAGATAAACAAGCGTCTCTAACATGTTGGAAGGAGCTTCGCTCTGTTTAGTGACATCATTAAACAAACCGCTTTTTAAAACAAAAATTAACTAGAGAAGAAGAAAGCAAAGATTCACAAGGCATGCTAGTTAACAATGTTGAAAAAAACCAGGATATTTATTAAATTTCAAAACTTAAAAATGCTGAAGAGTTGAAATATTGTCAAAATGTTTGATTGCTCGGCTATTTGCGTTGGCATGTTGCATTTGTTGGATTTGTTTGCTTACATACAATTAAATTCGTCAAATTTTTTTTCTCAAAAAGCAAAAAAATAACGATGAATTATGCAAACGAGTAAAAAGACTCGCAGGTTTTCTTTTTGGCTTTGCACCTTTTATTTTCTGCCTATCTTTGAATAAGTTATTCAGATTGGTTTTCAGGAGATTAAGGTACTTATTGCTACCTCGTCATGTGAACATTTTCTTAGTTAATTTGCGATGCATGAATTTATTAATAAAATCGGTCAACTTTCAATTTATTATAGCAAATAAAAGTTAAAATTTAAAACCAACTGTATCATTATGAAAAATCGATTTCGACCTATAAAGGTCATCATCAGTTTCTGTAAAAAAATTAATTAAAATAGATTACCATATATTAGACAAGACATTTTGAAAATTCTACTCATACTATACGGGTCCTGACTCAATGACACAAAGTGAAGCTTTCAATAAAAACTAAGAGCTAAACGACACAATAACTGACATAATGATTATGGATTACGTAATAATGAAGAAAACGTACAGTGTAAAACTTGTAGTGAAATAAAAACCGCAAACTCCCGCTAAGATTCAAAGTGTTGACTGAAAAGATTAGCAAAACTGTTGTAGTTTAACTGTGTATAGTAAAGGATAAACGGGTTTAAAAATCAATCGCAATTATAAGACAAAAAAATTCTATTAAGATTAATTTTAGCATTCAAATTATTAATCCATTTATTTTCACACCAATCTAATAAAGTTTTATCTGGTTGTTCTACAAATATGACCATGTAGCATTCAGTGATGTCAGGTTTACCATTAAAAGCATCAAAATGAAATGTATAAAAATGTTTAAGGAGGGCAGCTCGATCATTGTTATCCTTAACGTTAAATTTGTTCCAGAATGAGCGGTGGTTATTCCATCGGGTAGAAAATTTGTTTTTAGTTTGTCCTACGTATTGCATTTTACAAAATTTACATTCTGCGACGTAAATACCATAATTTTTGCAAGTAAGATGTTGTTTTAAATTAAATTTTTTGCTATTTGAGTGCGAAGTAATATAATCAACTGTTTTAACCATATTTTTATAGTTTTTAAAGTTTCCACATAAAGCACATTTTCCACATGGGTATGAACCTCGGTTATCCGTATTAGGAAGAATCTGTGATAATTTTTTGTAATTCGTTAATTTAGTAGCTAATGTGGGTGGGTTTTTATATACAATAGCTGCTTCCGGTTTTAGTTTCTTTTCTTGGTTAGATCTGCAGGTGATATTACAACGTCTAGAATAACAGCGTTTCTGGAAATGATTTTTAAACCTATTAGCACAAATTATTGTCAATTTCAATTAAATGAGTACTGCAGAGATTCAAAACATTACCTTATGGAATTAGAAAATTGGAAATCTACTCAACCAACAAACCGTACCTCCACTCTTTTTATCAATACCGCAGATGTAAAATCATTATATCCCAGTGTAAACCGAGATCTTATTCCT